>CAKAOJ020000067.1:1152500-1155000 GCA_916701645.2 Sebastolobus alascanus | reverse complement strand
TTTCAAAATTTTTTAAAAAATTTTTTTAAAAAGGGAAAAAAAAAAAAATTTTTTAAAAAATTTTTTTTTAAAATTTTTTTTTTAAAATTTTCGAAAATTTTTAAAAATTTTAAAAATTTTTTTTAAAAAATTTTGGAAAAAAAAAATTTTTTTAAAAAAAAAGCTTTTTTTTTTAAAAAAATTTGTTTTTTCCTTTTTTTTTAAAAAAAATTTTTTAAAAAATTTTTTTTAAAATTTTTTTTTTTTAAAAAAAAATTTTTTAAAAAAAAAATTTTTTTTTTTTAAAAAAAAATTTTTTTTTTTTTAAAAAAAATTTTTGAAAAAATTTTTTTTTTTTTAAAAAATTTTCAAAATTTTTTTTAAAAAATTTTAAAAAATTTTAAAATTTTTTTTAAAAAAGGGGCCCTTTTCCTTTTTAAAAAATTTGTTTTTTTTTTTTTAAAGGTTTTTAAATGACTTTTTTAAAAAAAAAAAGGTTTTTTAAAATAAAGCAAATTTTCAGGGGAAAAAAAAATTTTTTCCCCTTTTTTTTAAAAAAAATTTTTTTTTTTTTAAAAAATTTTAAAAATTTTTTTTTTGGAAAATTTTAAATTTTTTTTAAAAAAAAAAAAATTTTTTTTGGGGAAAAAAATTTTTTTTTTTTTTAAAAAATTTTTAGGTTTTTAAAATTTTTTTTTTTTTAAAAAAATTTTTTTTTAAAAAAATTTTTTAAAAAAAATTTTTTTTTTAAAAAAATTTTTTTTTAATTTTTTAAAAAATTTTTAAAATTTTTTTTTTAAAATTTTAAAAAAAATTTTTAAAAAATTTTAAAAAAAAAAGGGGGCCCCAAAAGTTTTTTTTTTTTGGGGAAAAAAAATTTTTTTTTTAAAATTTTTTAAAAATTTTTTTTTTTTTTAAAAAATTTGGTTTTTTCCCCAAAAAATTTTAAAAAATTTTTTTTTTAAAAAAAAATTTTTTTTTTTTGGGAAAAAAATTTTTTTTTTTAAAATTTTAAATTTTTTAAAAAAATTTTTTTTAAAATTAAAAATTTTTTAAAAAAATTTTTTTTTAAAAAAATTTTTTAAATTTTAAAAAATTTTTTTTTTTTTTCCCCTTTTTAAAAAAATTAATTTTTTAAAATTTTTTAAAATTTTTTTAAATTTTTTTTTAAAAAAAATTTTAAGTTAAATTTTTTTTTTAAAAAAATTTTTAAAACTTTTTTTTTGGGAAAAAAAAAAAATTTTTTTTAAAATTTTTAAAATTTTTTAAAAAAATTTTTTAAAAAAAATTAAAAATTTTTAAAAAAATTTTTTTTTAAAAAAATTTTTTAAATTTTAAAAAATTTTTTTAAAAATTTTTTTTTTTTAAAAAAAATTTTTTTTTTTTTTAAAATTGACTTTTTTTTTTTTTTTTTTCCCCAAAAAAAAAAAAAAATTTTTTTTTTAAAAAAAATTTTTAAAAATTTTTTTAAAAAAAAACTTTTTAAATTTTTTTTTTTAAAAAAAAAAATTTTAAAATTTTTTTTTTTAAAAAAATTTTTTTTTCCCCAATTTTTTTGGGGAAAAAATTGTTTTTTTTTTTTTTAAAAAATTTTTTAAATTTTTTTTTTAAAAATTTTGACTTTTTTTCCTTTTTTTTAAAAATTAAAAAAAATATATTTTTAAAAAAATTTTTTAAAAATATATTTTTTTTCTTTTTAAAAAAACTTTTTAAAAATTTTTTTTTTTTTAAAAAAAAATTGATAGTATTTTTTAAAATTTTAGAAAAAAAGGTTTTTTTAAAATTTTTTAATAAAAAAAACCTTTTTTTTTAAAATTTTTAAAACCCGGGTTTTTTTTAAAAAATTTTTTCGAAATTTTTTTTTTTTTTAAAATTTTTAAAAAAAACCGTTTTTTTAAAATTTTTAAAAAAAATTTTTTTAATTTTTTTTTTTTTAAAAAATTTTTTAAATTTTCGAAAATTTTCAAAAAAAAATTTAAAATTAAATTTTTTTTAAAAAAAAAATTTTTTTTAAAAAGGGGGAAAAAAAATTTTTTTTTTTTTTAAAATTTTTAAATTTTTTTTTTTTTAAATTTTTTTTTTTTTCCCAAAAATTCGAAAAAATTTTGTTTTTTAAAATTTTTAAAAAAAATTTTTTTAATTTTTTCAAATTTTGGGGGGAAAAAAAATTTTCAAAATTTTTTTTTTTTAAAAAATTTTTAAAAAAAATTTTTTTTTTTAAAAAAAAAATTTTTTTTTAAAAGGGGGAAAAAAAAAAAAATTTTTTTAATTTTTTTTTTTTTTTTTTTAAAATTTTTTTTTTTTTTTTTTTAAAAAAAATTTTCCAAAAAATTTTTTTTAAATTTTTTTTTAAAAAGGAAATTTTTTAAAAATTTTTATTTTTTAAAAAAATTTTTTTTTTTAAAAAATGAAAAATTTTTTAAAATTTTTTAAAAAAGGAAAAAAAAATTTTTTTTTAAAAAAAAATTTTAAATTTTTTTTTTTTTAAAAACCCTTTTTTTTTTTTTTTTTTGGAAAAAAA